>CM029875.1:0-28652 GCA_017635955.1 Yarrowia sp. B02
AAAAAATAAATTAAATGATATGAAATCATTTTTTAAGGTGGTAGAGTTGATTCATGACCTACAAATTACATTAAGGAAGGTTATTATTATACTATTTATTCAATAGAATAGTGATAGTATTAAAACCTAAAGGGAAACCTAAATAAGAAAGATAGTGAATTGAAACATCTTAGTAGCTATAAAAAGAAAATAACAATGATTTATAGAGTAGTGGTGAACGAAATATAAGGAGTTCAATGAGTAATACATAGAAAGTGTATGAATATAACTGCATAAACAGTTAAGACTAAAAACTTAATGTAAATAACATAAGTACTGTGAAGGAAATATGGATAATGGATCAATATAGCTAATAATATTCAAATAAGAATATTATGTACCTATTGCATAATGGGTTGGTTAGTTATTAGATATAGCAAATCAAAAATAGAAGATATATATAATTAAAAATAAAAAAGTTATATTTAATATACCCGAAACTAGATGATTTTTTCTTGACCAAGTAATTCATTAAATTGAATTGACTGAACGGTAATTTGTAGCAATAAATTCCGATGAGTTGAGAAAGGGAAGTGAAAGACAAATCTGATTTAGATATAGCTGGTTGTCGACGAAATATATATTAGTATAGACCATTTAAAGTTTTAAATATAAAACAAAATATTACTATAATATTACAGCAATTTTTATTGATATAATCATTTTTAATAAAATGATAATAATATTGGGGGTCCTAAACGATTTATCAACAATAAATAACCTCGAAATATGATATGTAATTCATAAATGGATTCGGACTATTTACTTTAAGGTAATTAGTCAATAGGGCAATAACCCGAATAAATGATAAAGTACCAAAATAATATTAAGTGTTATCAACATAAATTTGTATTAATACGTTTTAATTACTGGGTTTGATAGTAACTATGTTTTAATTAACGTGTAACAACGAATTAAATAATAAATACAGTTTGTGATAAATTATTAGTGCTTCACTAACACCTTAGTGTGTTATAAATATTATACTGATTCATTTAATATTTACATCCATTTTTAATGGATAGTGAATAAGATAGTCGACTACATAATGAGAGTTAAACCTATAGAAATAAAATATTAATGTTTATAGGTTATTGAATTATGTTAAAACTGCTAACATGAGTAACGTAAATTGGTAAAGTTTATATAACAAAAACCAATTCATCTTAAAAGCGAGGTTTTAATAGAAAATACGGATTCTAAGCAAATAATTTTGACAAAAATTAGGCGATGAAAATTTAAATTGTACAGTTATAATAATATATAATATATATTATATTAAACTCAAGAAATATAATTTATAAATACCGTAATTATACCGACACAGGTGCTTATATAGAGAATATTAAGATGAACGAGTGTAATGAATATTAAGGAACTCGGCAAAAAAAATGATAGATTTTTCATATAAAAATGAAGTTGTACAACTGTTTAACTAAAACACAGCACATTGCAGATATTAAATTATTAGTATAATGTGTGAACTCTGCTCAATGCTTAGAAATAAATGAATTGATTAATTTTGTGATTGATTTTCAATACTTTGCAAATAGCAGCCTTAACGTGAGGGTTCTAAGGTAGCGAAATTCCTAGGCTAATAATTGTAGTCCTGCATGAATGACGTAATGATACAACAACTGTCTCTATATTCAACTCGGTGAAATTAAATATGTCGTGAATATTCGACATGAAACATGTAATTAGACGAAAAGACTTAGGCAGCTTTACTATAACATATTATTGTTAATAATGAGAAGTTTTTATTATACATATTCGGGATATAGAAGATTATATAATCTTTAAGATTATATAATATTATTAATTTATTTAATACTATTAAATAAATTAATAATGTATTTATTATTTATTTATTTAAATAATAAATTATAATATATATATTTATATTTTAATATAAATATATACTCATTATTGTATTAATAATTATAAATAGCAAGTAATTAAATTATGTATATAATTATAATTTGGAAGAATTACTTTAATTATTAATAAAGACTTATTTTACCAACTCTAAAAAGAGTAGTTAATTTAAATATTTAAATTAGGTAGAAGAACGTGATATGTGGTTAGTTTTACTGGGGCGGTATTTTCATAAAAACTATCTGAAAATTCCATAATGATAATAATTTTAATTAAAATTAGTTATAATTAATATATGATCAAATTAGTAAAGAAAACTAAATTCATTAAATAAAGATGAATAAAATCAATAATAGGATAATCATATATGATTTAAGTTTCAACAAAAATTTAAAGGATGAAAATCTGGTATAGTGAACAGAACATTATATTGAATTTATAGAGTGTTCGATTAAAGGATAAAAGTTACGCCTTAGATAACTGGTTAATTTGGATAATAGTTCTAATCGTAATCCAAGCTTAACACCTCGATGTCGGCTTACGTTATCCTAGAAGTGAAGCAGCTTCTAAAGGTTAAACTGTTCGTATATTAAAAACGTACATGAGCTGGGTTCAGTGCATTGTGAGATAGCACGGTTTCTATCTTTTACATGGTAAATGTTTCTATTTAATTGGTTTACTTAGTACGACAGGATTGGTAAACAATTATCACTGGTTAATTATTAAGTATATTTTATCGGCCCGGGTTTCCCCGGCCGATAAAATATAACGTGATTAAGCTACATAATTAAATAATAAAAATTGAAAGAATATAAAATTTGAAGTATAATTAGTTAGGCATAAAATATATATTGTAGATTACAATATCGTATATATATATACATATATATACTATCGACTAGAATATAGTCAGATTTAATATACACCTTAATAAATACATATCTTAGTATCCCTAGAATAAAATAATTAAATTTTTAATTAAAATAATAATAGTAATAATAATAATAATAATATAAAATTATATATTTCTATCCCTTCCCCTTATACTAAAAAAAATATAATTATTATTATATTATATAGTTTATATAAATAAATAGGGGTAGGAGATAAATGTTAAATTAGTTTAAGGGTAAAACAATTGTTTTGTAATCAGTAGCTTTTGGTTCAAATCCAAAATTTAACATTAAAATTTATTAAATTATTCTTCCACTATTTTTAAAATCAACTTTGGGAGTTGTATTTTAAGACCTTATCGTCAAAGGTAAGACGTTAGAACTTCACTCTAAAAATACGGGTTCAAGTCCCGTTAAGGTTGTTTAATATAATATTATAAATATTATTAAAGTAACATAGTGTAATGGTATCACATCAGGCTCATAATCTGATAATATTTGGTTCGAATCCATTTGTTGCTATATAATTTATAATAAATTTATAATAAAATTTGGAACTATAGTTTAAAGGTTAAAACTAACCGCTCATAACGGTTCAATGATTGTTCGAGTCAATCTGGTTCTATAAAAAAAATATATATATAAGTCAAAATGATGGAATTGGTAGACATGATCCGCTTAAGTTGGATTGCTTTTTTGCATATAGGTTCGAGTCCTATTTTTGATATATACATAATGACCCTAAATTATAATATAAATATCTATAATCTACCTATAATTGAGAAGGGTAAGGTATTTAATTTCTTAGGTCTACTGAGTTGTAGATTAATTGGCAAATCACTTAAATTTGAGTTAAGACTATGAAAGTTCGAATCTTTCCAATTCATATTAAATATATTAATTAAGGGTTTATAGTTTAACGGTAAAACTTTTGTCTTTTAATCAATAAATATAGGTTCGATTCCTATTGGACCCCTTCTTTCATATATATATAAATTAATTACTATATTATATGAAAGGATCAATTAGAATCGAACTATCCGCTTGCGGAAGGTTCGATTCCTATTGGACCCCTTATATTTAGTTTATTAATAAATAATAGGTAAGTATTATTTATACTTTAGATATCTTTCCCTCTTAAATTGATATATAAAAATGGGAAGATATTTATACAATATTGTAAATTTTATTTATAATAGTAAAAACCTTTAATTTAACGGTAAAATACATAATTGATAATTATGATACGTCAGGTTCGACTCCTACAAGGTTTAATAAAAAAAAGGATATTTGGCTGAGCGGTTGAAAGCATGATATTTGAGTATCATATATAATTTTTTTATATCGAGAGTTCGAATCTCTCAGTATCCGGATAATTATTAAAAGAGCATCTGCCCTAACCCATTTATAAATGGGTTACCATTTATTTACCCATTTATGAATATTAACCCATTTATAAAAATGGGTTAGGGTAAGTGGGCCGATAATATAATATATATATACATATAATATTATGTTGGCTTAAGGGGATTTTAATTTAACTGGTAAAATAATAGTTTTGCATACTATAAATATGAGTTCGATTCTCATAGATTCCAAAATAAGTTCGCATAACTTAAATGGTTAGAGTGACAATTTGAAGCATTGTATGTCTAGGTTCAATTCCTGGTGTGGACATTAATAATATATATATAATATAAATAAAGTCATATTTATAATCAATATTTATTCAATACAGAAAATTATAATTTAAGTATAGTAAATATATTATATATTAATTATTAACACTTAATTAAGTGTTAATAATTAGGGTGATACTTTCAAAAGACCTTGCTTAAAGATATAATTATATAATATTATAGGAAAGATCTCCAATGTTGGTATTTGGAGTTGAGCTGTAGTCTCAATGATTAATTTCTTCGTAGGTTCAATTCCTACTCTTTTCATTGATCACTTTAAATTATAAATAAAAATTTAATCTATATGATATATAAATTAAAAGTTAGAATTGAACTATTACATAAGGAGGGATCTATAGAACCCTCCTACTAAAAGAAAATGTTCAATTCTTTATATTAAATATATAGAGTATTTATATTTGTATAATATAGTAACTCTTTTTATTAAAGTTATTATAGCTTAAAGGTAAAGCCGATCACTGTTAATGATCTGATGTAGGTTCGATTCCTTCTGATAACGTATTTAAAATATATTAAACTATAAAATTTATCCTTAACTGAGGAAATTAAAAACAAAACAAAATGATGTATTTAACATATTATTTTATCGAAATAACTATTTTTTTAGCTATATTATGTACTATATTTATTATATCAGCTAAAAATCCTATGGTTAGTATTTTATACATGATTGCTTTATTTGTTATAGCAGCTATGTATTTATACTTAATTGGTTTAGGTATATTTAGTTTATTATATATAATGATTTATATAGGAGCTATAGCAGTATTATTCTTATTTATTATTACTTTATTAGATATAAATTCTACTGAATTATCAGTTAAATCTAATATAAGAGATTTACCATTAGTATTAATATCATTAATAGTTTTAACTATTAGTGGATTAATGATATATTCAAATGATAGTGTATTAATAAATAAAATATTAGAAGCTTTTGGTAATGATTATAATACTATAATCACACAAGATTGATTCAATATAGAAAATACTACTTTATTAACAACTATAGGTAATGTATTATTAACAAATAATGCATTTATCTTATTAGTATTAGCTATAGTATTATTATTAGGAATTATAGGTCCTATATCAATAACAATGAAACATAAAGAATAAATATTCTCGGTAAATCTGAGATAATATATTCTCTTTAATGGAGAATAATAAAAATAAAGTCATATCTCTAATAAAATTACGGATACTAGACAAAACATAAAAAAAATGATAATAAATATCGTAGAAATTTTAATATTTTTAGTTTGTGTATTATTTAGTGTTGCTTACTTAACTGTAGCCGAAAGAAAAACATTAGCATATATGCAAAGAAGATTAGGTCCTAACTTTTGTGGGTTACTACGGACTTCTTCAAGCATTCGCAGACGCGGTAAAATTACTATTAAAAGAGATAGTATTACCAAAAGAATCAAATTATATAATTTTAGTAATTAGTCCTTTAATTACTTTAATTACAGCTTTAATAGGTTGAGTTGTTATACCATTAGGTCCAGGTATTACTTTAGGTGAACTAAATTTAGGTATTCTATTTAGTTTAGCTATAGGTTCATTAGGTGTATTTGGTTCATTATTAAGTGGATGATCATCTAATAGTAAATATTCATTATTAGGATCAATAAGATCAACAGCTCAATTAATATCATATGAGTTAATATTAACATCAATTTTCATTATAATTATAATGTTCGTTAGTTCATTAAACATTACAACAATAATTGAAACACAAAGAGTAGTTTGATATTGTATACCATTATACCACTATTATTAAATATTCTTTATAGCTTCAGTAGCTGAAACAGCAAGACCTCCTTTTGATTTAACTGAATCAGAGTCAGAATTAGTTGCAGGTTACTTTACAGAGTATTCAGGTAGTCCATTTGTATTCTTCTTCTTAGCAGAATATTCAAATATAATATTAATAAGTGCTTTTAATGGTTACTTGTTATTAGGTGGTTATTTATCATTTAATTATAGTTACTTATTTAATGTGTTATTTAATGATTATAGTTATGTTTCTTTCTTATTTGAAGGTTTAATTAATTCATCAGCTTATGCTATCAAATTAGTATTCTTAATGTTCTCATTCATTTGAGTTAGAGCAGCTTTCCCTAGATTTACTTATGATAACTTAATTAACTTCTGTTGAATTATATTATTACCTTTATTATTTGGTATTTTCTTAATAATACCATCAACATTATATATATTTGATAGTTTCCCAACATTAATATAATATGAAATAATATTATCGGCCCGCTTACCCTAACCCATTTTTATAAATGGGTTAATAAATGGGTTAGGGCAGAATAGAGAAATATAAATATGTATATTAATATATATTTGATCTTAGGATCAATATATAATGTTCGCAAATTAATTTTGCGAACAAGGGATATTGTATCGGTATACCAATGGGATTGCAAATCTTATTTTATTAGTTCAACTCTAATATATCCTTTATATAATTGTAATCAAAAGTAATCTGAGGTATTAACTTAGATATTCGAGACTTATAGCAAATATAGGTTAATTGGCAGACCCAGTGATTTCCAATCATTTAGTGCTAGTTCGAGTCTAGTTATTTGTAGCTAACTTTATAGAAATTAGCTTAACTGGTAAAGCAACTATCTTACACATAGAAGAGTGTAGGTTCGAATCCTATATTTCTAAATAATAAGAAACATAACTAATAAAAGTTTATAGTCAAATTTTATATAAAATATTGACAGCACCTTTGGTAGGTTGATTGTAATGAAAAATAAATCATAAAAATAAAATAAACAGAGTTTTATATTGGCTCATCTAAGTATTATCTAGAAACATATATTATGCAAACTAACAAATTATAGATTTTGAGATTCAAGATAGTAGTATAATTTAGAGTAGTGAACACACGAGTAATAGATAAGAAACTACAACATAATATAGCAATAAATTTGTAATAAGGATTATATAATTGTATATAATCTATAAAGTATGTATAAACATATGTATTATGTGAGGCTTATCTTAATATTAGGTAGTTGGTTATAATAAATAGATGACACAAGCTTAAGATATTTAGTCTAATTAAGACCGTGTAGGATCTGAACCATATCCTAATTTCAATGAAATCAGCAGTAAGTAACATTTGTCAATGATTGAAAGATTGAACGAGTTACCTAGTAGAATTATTAAAACTGAAGTTTAAATATGCATAAAGCATAAGTAATGTAATGTTACTATCTGAATAGTTTTAAACCGAACAAAAAATTCGAATTTTAATGTAAGAAAGATATATTAATTGTTATAGTATGTACCAATGTCAGTGCCAGCAGTAGCGGTAATACTGATCATGCTAATACTTATATCATACTTGGCTTAAAGGGTTTGTAGATTGATGTATCCATACATACTAGAATTCATAAGATGTCATTTCAATTTTAAAAGTAAGGATAAAATTTGCGTATAATTAAAGTTGACCCAAAATTTGAAAAATAATGACAAATATGAATTGACATTAAGAAACGAAAGTTAAAATATAGAAATCGATTAGAGACCGGTGTATTTTTAACCGTAAACGAAACATATTAAGAATAAAAATAGTTAAATGAGAATATGTCGCCATAGTAGTACATTCCCAGGAATGAAACTAAAAATATAAGACGGTTTGGAACTCAAGTAGTGGAACATGTTGTTTAATTCGATAATCCCCGATAAACTTACCTATCTTTGTATTCTAAACAGGTGTTACATCATTGTCTTCAATTCGTGTTGTGAAATGTTAGGTTAAGTCCAAGCAACGAATAAAAACCTCAATAATATTAATAAATATTATTTATATTTAATCAAAATGGTTAGCATAAAGAGGACTAAGACAAATCAAGATGACCCAAATAGATAGGGCTACAGATGTGTTACAAAATATAATGAAATAAAAAATTAAAGAAATAATAAAAACTTTAATAAAATACATAAATTATATAATAAAATGATTATTTCATTTGCTCCATGGATAAAAGTTTGAAATTCAGCTTTTTGAAAAAGGAATTACTAGTAATTATCGTTAAGTATACGATAATGAATATCATCTTTCATTCGTACTAATCACTCATCACTTGCTTAAAGAATAAAATGTTAAGTTTTTTTAAAGTAAATCAAATTAAATTTGTTTTTATATTATTATATTATTTAATAATAATTGCTATATATTTACTAAAATATATAACAATATTAAATACGCATTAAATTTAATAAGTAAGAAGTTGAAATACAGTTACTGTAGAGGAATCTGCAGTGGTAAATAAAAATTTAAAAAGAATCTTTTTAAATATATATAAGATGTTCATAGTTTAATGGTAAAACATAGACTTGTGGTGTCTAATTTTTGAGTTCGAGTCTCAATTTACATCCAAAAAAAATAATAACAAATACAAATATACATAAAAAAAAAATATTTGGAACAATTAAAAATAAAAAAATAAAAATGTCATATATAAATAAACAAAATAATAATTATAAAATTAATAGTTTTAATTATTTAACTAAAAATCATTTAAAACAAATAGATGTAATAAATAATATAGATAAAATTATAGATACATATATGGTAAAATTTTTATATAATAATATAAAAGATGAAAATAAATTTAAATTAAATAATAATAATAATATCGTTTTAAAAGAAAAAACTATTAATCAATTTAAAAGAAATACTTTATATAATACTAAATATAATATAGGATTAAATAATAATATAGAAATAATTATGTTTATATATGAGAAATCAGCAAAAAATAAATTATTATATAGTTATTTAACTAATTTAAAATTAAAAAGAAAATTTTTTAAAAAGAGAAATAGAAAATCAGATATTTCATTAGATTTATTAATTAAACATAATCAAAAATCATTATATTATATAAAATCTACATCAAATAATTTAAATACAAATTATTCTAATTTAGAGGATTATTTAAATAGTATACATACAGATTATAATATAGTTATAAAACCTATAATATTAAAATATCCTCAAATGGATAATAAAATATTTAATAATTTTTTAATGTTTAAACAAACTAAAAATTCAAATATAGTATGAAAATATTATAGAAGATTATTTAAAAAAATGAAAGTTATTAATCATAAAACTATTACAAATATAACTATCTCTAATCTTAAAAGAATAGATAGTAATATTAATAAAACTAATAATGATTTACCTTTAAATACTATTAATAAAAATAAAAATAGTATATTATCAGATTATTTATTATATAAAAGAATAGTAGGTTTTAGTTTAAATTTCTCAGGTCAATATGTAACTAAACAAAAAAAAAGAAAAGTAACACCTTATTCAATGAGTAAAGGTCCTTTATATAATACATTAAGTTCATATAACAATAACTATAATAATATTACTTTTAATAAATATCCAGGTTATATCAGTGTATATTCAAAATCAACAACATATAATAAAACATTATTAGGTAAAATTGGTTTAAATACTAAAATAACATTAGTTTAATAATAATATATATTTATATATATATATAAGGATTAATAGCTTAATGGTAAAGCATACACTTGTCACGTGTAGAAATGTCTGTTCGACTCAGATTTAATTCGTAAAATAAAAAGTATTATATTATAAACCTTCCTGCCCTAACCCATTTATAAATGGGTTAGGGCAGGAGAAAACAGGTGAATGGTTAAATTTATAAATGTTTGTTTATGTAGTTTAATGGTAAAACTTTCGCTTCATACGCGAACTCTGGTAGTTCGATTCTACCCATAAACGATGGAAGTAGAAAAAAAATTTTAGTTAGTTTTATTAATTTAAAACTATTAATTTACTAAAATATAAATATATATATATATATTTATATTTTATTTAAAACCTTTAAAGTTTTATTTCTAGATAAATAAAATAAGACTATATATAACTTAAAATCACTTGAATGTTCGAAGATAAAGTAGATTTAACATAAATAACCTATCTCCAAATACGTATTTGGTTGTATAATTATATAAATATTTCCTTAGGAATACCTAAGGAGTATAAATATATATATAATTAAGATTATATATGAGTTTATATAGTATAAGATTTATCACTCTTATATAAGAGAAGTCTTTATAATGGAAAAATAATATAATTATTAATCAATTATATATATCCTTTTTAATAAAAATAATTTTATTATAGAGGTAAGACATAGAAAATTTAAAAATTTACTCATTAATAGGTCACGGATGAAAATTTTTCATTATGAGTTTAAAATTAAATATTCAAAGATGATTATTTTCAACTAATGCTAAAGATATTGCCGTGCTGTACTTTATTTTTGCTTTATTTTCAGCAATGATTGGTACAGGTTTATCAGCTATCATTAGATTAGAATTAGCAAACACTGGTTCACCGTTCTTACATGGGAATACTCAAGCATTTAATGTAGTGATCACAGCTCACGCAATACTAATGATATTCTTCTTCGTAATGCCAGCCTTAGTAGGAGGATTCGGTAACTACTTAATGCCATTAATGTTAGGTGCTAGTGATATGGCCTTTGCTAGATTAAATAACATTTCTTTCTGATTACTTGTTCCATCATTAATCTTAATATTAACTTCAGCTTTAGTTGAAGCAGGTGCAGGTACAGGATGAACTGTATATTTCCCATTAGCAGGTATCCAATCACATAGTGGACCAGCTGTAGATTTAGCTATCTTCAGTTTACACTTATCAGGATTCTCATCATTATTAGGTGCAATCAATTTCATAACAACTTTCATTAACATGAGAACAATTGGTATGAAATATGAGAATGTACCATTATTCGCTTGAGCAGTATTATTCACAGCTATCTTATTATTATTAAGTTTACCTGTATTAGCTGCTGGATTAACAATGGGAATCTTCGATAGAAACTTTAATACTTCATTCTTCGAGTATGCAGGAGGAGGTGATGCTGTATTATACCAACACCTGTTCTGATTCTTCGGTCACCCTGAGGTAAATAATATATGCCTCATAATATTGCTATATGCTGGGAAGTCCTTTATATCATTGATATATAATATTAAAGACAGTATTAAATATATAAATATATATTGTAATAATGTAATAGTTTTAATATTATCTGAATTTAATAATTATTTAAATAATTATTTTTATTCAGAAAAGGATTATCAGCAGGTAACTTTATAAATAAAGGAACCTCAGAGACTACACGCAATAATATAGAACAATTAATAGCCCCTAACCAATATCTTTTGGAGGGGTTTCTTCGGAAGAATTATTATTATATAAAAATAATATAAAATCTATTAAAGATATTTCTGTTCATGTTCCTAAACATAATAGAATTAATAATGATAAAGATTTAGGTTATTATTTAGCAGGTTTATTAGATTCAAATGGTGAATTAATTAATAATAAAATAGTTATACAATTTAATAAAGATTATAGTTATGTTTATTTAATAAAGAAATATATAGGTTATGGTTCAGTAATTAAAGGTGAGAATCCTAAATTAATTATTAAACCAAATGGAATACCTAAAATATTAAAATTAATTAATAATAAATTATATAATAATATACTATATACACAAATAATAGAATATATTAAATTAAATAATTTAGATATAAATTTTAAATGTAATAATAACAATAATATTCTAAATAATTATTGGTTATGTGGTTATTTAGATGTTAATTCAAAATTTAATGTTAATTATAACTGAATTGATAATAAGTTTATAAATATAGAATTTAATTTATATATTAAAGCACCTTTAAATGATATAAATAATATAAATAATAAAATATTATCATTAATAAACTCAAATTTTGAAGGTTATATATATAAAGATGACAATAATAATGCTGTATATAATATTAATAATATTAATATAGTTTATGAATATATAATGTATTTAAGAAAATATCATTTAATATCAGATAAATATTTAACTTATATATATTGAAGAAAAATATATATAAGAGTTCAAAATATAATTTGATATATTAATAAAAATATACCAAAAATAGATTATTATGATCATAAAATAGAGATATCAAAAATAGAAAATTATGCAACTAGATTAAATAAAATTAATAATAAATATAATTAATTCATTTATTATTCTATATAAGATATAGTCCTAACAATATGGTAACATATTGAGTATTATATATATAATAATATATATATAATCAAAATAATGATATATTTTAATTATACCTGGATTCGGTATAATTAGTCACGCAGTTTCTGCAATCGCATCTAAACCAGTATTTGGTGTACAAGGAATGATCTACGCTATGGGATCTATTGGATTATTAGGATTCTGTGTTTGAAGTCACCACATGTTTGCAGTAGGTTTAGATTCAGATACTAGAGCTTACTTCACATCAGCTACAATGGTTATTGCTGTACCAACATCTATTAAAATCTTCTCTTGATTAGCAACTCTTTACGGAGGTACAATCAGATTAAACGTAACAGCTTTATTTGCTTTAGGTTTCATCTTCTTATTCACAATTGGTGGATTAACAGGAGTTGTATTAGCTAACTCTGCATTAGATATCCCATTCCACGATTCATACTATGTTGTAGCTCATTTCCACTATGTATTATCAATGGGAGCTGTATTCTCAATCTTCTGTGGTTGATACTTATGATCACCTAAAATCTTAGGATTACACTATAACGAAAGATTAAGTCATATCCACTTCTGATTAATGTTTATTGGAGTTAACATTACATTCTTCCCAATGCACTTCTTAGGTCAAATGTAGGCCTTATATTATAGTAATATAATATTATAACAACACTATATGCTGGAAAGTTTAAAATAACAATTACTATTTAAGTAACAATATTGTTTAATAAATAAATATTATATATTAATTTATTACTAATCAGCAAGTAACTTTTTAATAAATAAAGGAACTTCAGAGACTACACGTGTTGCACCTATCTTATAGATTAGGTTGAAGATATAGTCCATTCACATCTTAAACCTTATAATTTCTTTTCATATATATGGTAATAATAAAATTATTATAATAATATAAGGAAATTATAATGAAATAATAAAAATAAATTTATATATTAATAGTAATAAAGAATAAATTTATTCTTTAAAAATTATTTATATTTCTAGCTTAGGTATTAAATACAGAAGCAGCCACCCTTATTTTTTTATTTATATTCATATTTAAACTAAGATGAAGAAGCTACAAGGAATGCCAAGAAGAATTAATGATTATCCAGATGCTTTCATCGGATGAAACCAAGTAGCATCATTAGGTTCAATCATTTCAATCGTTGCTTCAATAGTATTTATCTATGTAGTTTATGACCAATTAACAAATGGATTACACCAAGGAAACAAAGCATTAGAAAGCCAATTTAAACCAAGCTTTATGGGTACAAACTTAAATGTAGAAGGTTATACAGGACCAACATTAGAGTGAACTGTATCAACACCACCTTCATTACACGCATTTAATACTCCAGCTGTGTTATACTAAATTTCCTAAATAAAAAAAATTAATAAAAATAAATAAAAGAATTATATAATATAAATTATATATTAATTTTTTGCTTCGACTTTTTCTGATTTAGTTTAGAAATTGAAAGAATTATTAATAATTTATTAAACTGATTATTAGATCAGTAATATATTAACCCAATATTAATAAAACAAATTAATATTGGGTTAATATCATATATATATATAAACATCAAATTAATAAAAATATATATATATAAATATTATATAATATAATAATTATGTAATTTAATGTATAGAGAAAATAATTAATGATTAATATATATTAATTCTAAATTTATTGATCCTAATTTTAAAATTAAATATTTTAATCTTAGTGTTTAACTAAAGGAGGACAATAAAATTTTAGGATATAAGAGTATATATTAATTAATCACGGTATTCCCCCCCCTACCCCATTTATATTCATAAATGGGGTAGGGGGGGTAAATATTTTAATCTTAGTGTTTAACTAAAGGAGGACAATAAAATTTTAGGATATAAGAGTATATATTAATTAATCACGGTATTCCCCCCCCTACCCCATTTATATTCATAAATGGGGTAGGGGGGGAATATCAGGATAATAATTATTTATAGACTTTTTTATAGTAAACACTTTAATATGCCTCAATTAGTACCTTTTTACTTCACTAATCAAATATTTTATGGTTTCGCTTCATTAAGCGTAATTGTATACTTATTCTCAATATATATCTTACCACACTATTTAGAGATATATGTTACAAGAATATTTATTACTAAAACATAATTTATTTTAATATCCTAACTCTTAGTTATTATCCCCTCTATAAAAGTTTCAATTTTTAAGAGGTAAGATTATAATTAATAGGGGTATAATCTGAGAGGTTTACTCGCAGATTAATTATATATTTTAATAAAAATATATATAATTATATAAACATATTAATTGTTTATTATAATTTAAATTTAAACATATATTGTATATGTTTATTAATGTATAGAGAATACCTAACAAATATTTATTATATTTATAATTAATATATGTCTATCTCATATCTTAATCTTTCTATAGTTCTATAATATATATAGTATAGGGAAAGGTAAAAGAAAAGACTTATTCAGTGTTAGTGTATATAGACTTTAAATTATAACAAATAAAAATGAATTTTATCATCAACTCACCATTAGAACAATTTACAACTAGAGTTTACTTCGGTTTAAGCTCAGGTTTAATTAACTTAGATACTATAACATTAACAAGTTTTAGTATATACTCAATTGCTGTAGTAGCATTAATATTAGGATTTTCAATCTTAAACGATAACAACACAAATATCTTACCTACAAGATGATCATTAGCTTTCGAAAGTTTATACTTTACAGTAGAGAAAATGGTATCAGAACAAATAGGTGGTTTAGAGGGAAGATTATTATTCCCATTCATGTTCTCATTATTCATGTATATCTTAATAGCTAATGTTGTAAGTCTAGTTCCATATAGTTATGCTATTAATGCACAATTAATATGAACAATAGGTTTATCAGTAGCTATCTGAATCGGATGTACTTTAACTGGTTTAGCTAACCATGGAGCTAAATTCTTTGGTTTATTCTTACCTTCAGGTACAAATTTACCATTAGTTCCTGTATTAGTAATAATCGAATTATTATCATATATCGCTAGAGCTTTATCATTAGGTTTAAGATTAGGTTCAAATATCTTAGCTGGTCACTTATTATTAGTAATCTTAGCTGGATTAATCTTAAACTTCATCTCTATTAGTATATTTACATTTGCTTTAGGTATCTTACCTTTATCTATCTTATTAGGTATCGTAGCTTTAGAATCAGCAATCGCATTTATCCAAGCTATAGTATTCACAATATTAACATGTTCATATATTAAAGATGCTATCCACTTACACTAATTATAGTATATATAAATATATAAATAAATAAAATAATAAAATAATCATCTATATTTTAATATACCTCCTCCCACCCCCCATCATACTATATTTTTATGTTGGTTTAGGGAGGAATAAGGTGTATAAATAAATATAAAATATAAATAATATATATTATATATATAATATATTTATAGTTTAATATATTGTCAACCCTAAACCCCATAAATTATATTTATGGGGTTTAGGGGGGGTTGTTGATATTATATTAAAAATTTAATATATCTTACTTTATAGCTTATATCGGACCTTAAAGTTGATTATCTTTATTATTATGTATTAATAGAGGAAAGTATAAGTTATAAAAATATAAAATCTTCAGGTGTTTGCCTGAAGGATGATAAGATATAAAACAAAACAAAACAAAACAAAACAAAATGAATTTAACTTTAAAAAAATTCCAAGTTCACCCATTCCATTTAGTAGCACCATCACCATGACCTATTTTAGTATCATTCAGTGTGATGTCAATAATGTTAACATTAGTATTTAATATGCATGGTTTCATGCACAATAATTACTGAGTAGTATTCTCAGCTATAGTAGCAATTATGACTATGGCTTTATGATTTAGAGATATAATTTCTGAAGCCACATATTTAGGAGATCATACTTTAGCTGTAAGAAAAGGATTAAATATAGGATTTATCTTATTCGTTGTTTCAGAGTTATTCTTCTTCATCGCTATATTCTGAGCATTCTTCCACTCAGCTATGGCTCCTACAATTGAGTTAGGAGGTGTATGACCTCCAGTTGGTATTGAAGCTATAGGACCTTCAGAGTTACCTTTATTAAACACTATATTATTATTATGTTCTGGTGCCACATTAACATGAAGTCACCATGCTTTATTAGGTGGTAATAGATTTAATACATTATTAGGTTTAATATTAACTATTGCTTTAGCTGTTACATTCATGATCTGTCAATATATGGAGTATAGTAATGCACCATTTACAATTTCAGATGGTATCTTTGGTTCAGTATTCTACTTTGGTACAGGTTTCCATGGTTTACATATTATTATAGGTATTATCATGTTAGGTGTATCATTATGAAGAATATATACATATCAATTAACAAATAACCACCATGTAGGTTATGAAACATCAATATTATACTATCACTTTGTTGATGTAGTTTGATTATTCCTTTATATCGTATTCTATTGATGAGGAACATAAATTATAGAAATGTTTTTAACTTCAATATTACTAGGTTCTTCATACTTGTTTAATAGAATACTTGCATGACAAGGTAATGTTAAACATTTTTACTTATTCGCTTCAAACTTATTATTATTATTTATAGTGTTATTATATATTAATTTTAATACTTTCTCAAATAGTTTCCAATTTAATTTTGAATTATTTAATTCATTAAATCCTTTTGGTTTAAGTAATTCAGATATTAGTAATGGTTTATTATTTGGTATTGATGGTTTATCATTAACTTTCATATTATTAACAGTATTATTAATACCATTAACTTTATTAGGTAATTGATATAATATAAATTTTAATTCAAATTTATATTATACTTTAGTTTTAGCTATTGGTTTAGTTATTTTATTAAACTTCTGAGCTTTAGATTATATTAGTTTCTATATTTTATTTGAAGCTACTTTACCTTTATTATTCATTTTAATACATATATATGGTTCTTCAGATTCTGAAAGAGCATCTTTCTATGTATTAATGTTCACTCTTAGTGGTTCTTTATTCATGCTATTATCTATTGTAGTTATTAGTATTGTTTTAAATACTACTAACTTTATTAATCATAATTTATTCGTTCTATCTTTAGATTTACAAACTATTATTTGATTAGGTCTATTTATAGCTATTATGGTTAAAACTCCTTTATTCCCTATACATGTTTGATTACCAGTTGTTCACTCAGAATCTCCTTTAGCAGGTTCTATGATCTTAGCTGGATTAATCTTAAAATTAGCTTTATATGCAATATTAAGATTATTATTACCTCTATTATGTGAAGCACAAATATTATATACACCTATGATTTATATTATTAGTTTATTAACTATTATATTAACTTCTTTAGCTACTTTAAGACAAATTGATCTTAAAGTTATTATTGCTTATAGTTCTATCTCACATATGGGTATCGCTATTTTAGGAGTATGTTCTAATACTTCTTTAGGTATCTATGGTTCTATAGTATTAGGTGTTGCACACGGTTTTGTAAGTCCCGCTTTATTCTTAATAGTTGGAGGTATTTTATATGATAGATATCATATAAGAATTCTTAATTACTATAAAGGTTTAACTACTTATATGCCTCAATTAGCTACTTATATTATAATATTAAGTTTCGCTAATATTGGTACTCCTTTAACTGGTAATTTTACTGGTGAATTCTTATCATTACAAGGTGGTTTCATTAGAAATCCTATTATAGGTGGTATTAGTTGTATATCTGTTCTATTAGCTGCAATATACCAACTAAAACTAACAAATAAATTAACAGGAGGTACTTCATCTATATATATGCATAGAACAAATGACGTAACTATTAGAGAGAAATTTATTATGAATATCTTAATTATAGCTACTCTAATTATCGGTATCTGTCCACAAATTATGTATAACTTATTATATTGAACAGTAAATAATTATATATATATTATATAATATAATATAATTTATATTATCTTTCGGTCCCTACCCATTCCCTTACCCATTTATAAATATTTACCCATTTATAAAAATGGGTTAGTTAATTTAATTTCATATCTCCTTATTATATACTAATTTAATTTATTAATATTAATATTGATATGACTTTAATTGTAATCATATTAGATTACTTTATATTTATATATTAAAATATATATATATATAAAAGAGCATAGTTAAATGGTATAACAATTGATTTCAGTCCAATCATTATAGGTTCAAGTCCTGTTGCTCTTGTATAATAATATTATTATATATTATACATTATATTTATGTAATTCTTATCCTTTCTTTTAATCACCTTTGGAGTTTACCATATCAAATTTAATCTTTTACTTTATTTATATTTTTTACTTGTATTTTATTATTAAATAATTGTTTAATTGATATATCTAAAATTTATTTTTAAAATAATGCAATTGAAGGGGGGGAGGTTAGAAAATAAGTGATAATGGTGGAATTTGGTAGACACGCTTAGTTTAGGTCTAAGTCTTTCGAGATTGCAAGTTCAAGTCTTGCTTATCATATATATATATAAAATAATAAAGAGTACAGATGATGGTCTAATGGTATGACGCGTGGTTTGGGGCTATGCAATCCTAGTTCGATTCTAGGTCATCTGATATTTAATTATAGTATACCTATAATTAATGGATAATTAGTGATATTAGCACATTGAAACATAATTAAATATGCAATTAGTATTAGCAGGTAAATATATCGGAGCTGGATTAGCTTCAATCGGATTAGTAGGAGCCGGAATCGGAATCGCTATCGTTTTCGCAGCATTAATCAATGGTGTAAGTAGAAACCCAGCCTTAAAAGGACAATTATTCACTTACTCAATCTTAGGATTCGCTTTATCAGAAGCTACAGGATTATTCGCTTTAATGATCGCTTTCTTATTATTATACGCAGTATAATTTTAAACCCTATCTATAAAGATTAAATAAATAAAAATATAGATAGTAATATCTATATATGAATATAAATGGTAAATATAAAAGTTCAATTCTTTTAATATTCATATAATTATATAATAATATATATATATTATAAATAAGTATTTAATTAGTTGATAATTTTATAAATATATATATATATATATTTATTTTTAATATATTATATAACGTATTTATTTATAGACTTTTATAGTAAAATTTAATATGCTTCAATTAATATCTGTTAAATTAGGATATAGTAATATTACAAAAATATTAAATTTAATTTATTAAATAAATATAAATTAATCAATAAATACGATATATATATTAGTAATAATAATAATAGAACTTTAGATAGTGATTATGAGCAATGTTTAATTGGTTTTATTGATGGTGAGGGTTCATTTAGAATGACTTTCATATGTAGATGATATAAAAGTATTAGAAAAACTTAAATATGTGTGATATAGTAATAATAGTATATACATACCTAAAAGTATTGATACTAAAACATAACACTTGTTCAATCTCATTTGGATCTAAAGAGATAATATTAGAAATTTAATAGAGATTTAAAATAAATTAAATAAATATGTATGATATTCTCCTGATAACGGTTTTATTAAAAACATATGAATTGAATAATAGGTTTTTAGATGTTGAAGGTTCATATTTAATTATACAACTAAAAGAGCTATTATTAGTTCAAATATCTCAACATAAAAATAAATTAAGAATAATGTTTTCATCTTTAGGTTATATATATTTAGTATTTATACCTAATATATTAAAACATTATTTATAAACTAAAAAAAAAACAATAATATATCCTATCTACAAAGATTAAAGTATATTATAATATAGGTATTTATAACTATATAAATATATAAATGGTTAAATAATAAAAGTTCAATTCTTTTATTATATTTAAAATAACACCTATAATTTATGGAGAATAATTAATATTACAAATTTAATTGTTAAGATAATTAATTAAAAATAAATAAATCATTATAATAAGAGGAAATATTTAATGATAAATTAATGATAAATTAATGATAAATTAATAATTAATATTATTTATTAAAAATTAATTGTAAGGAATAATGATTCCACCCTTCCCCAACTTATAAGTTGGGGAAGGGTAATAGATACTATGCATACAATGTGTTTTATTTATTCACATATTATACTTATATAAGACATTTTTCATATAAAGTTTTAAGTATAATATATATTAATAATAATTAAAAGTTTATAGATGAATAATCTTTATTAAAGAAATTTAAAAAACATGTTTAAAATATTTAACGATGTTCCAGTACCATATGGATTATACTTCCAAGATTCGGCTACACCAACTTTCGATGGTATTATCGAATTACATGATATTGTTATGTTCTATATAGTAGTAACAATTGTATTAGTATCATACTTATTATTTGTTATAATTAAAAATTTCAGTAATGATCATATTAGTTATAAATACTTAACACACGGTACAACTTTAGAAATAGTGTGAACTATATTCCCAGTTGTTATCTTATTATTTATTGCCTTCCCTTCATTTATATTATTATACTTATGTGATGAAGTTATTGACCCAGCTATGACAATTAAAGCTATAGCTTCTCAATGATATTGAACATATGAGTATAGTGATTTCATTGGTGAAACAGGTGAAATTGTACAATTTGATTCATATATCGTTCCAACAGATATGTTAGAGAATGGTCAATTAAGAATGTTAGATGTAGATGCTAGAATAGTAGTACCTACAAATACACATTTAAGATTTATCGTAACATCTAGAGATGTTATCCACGATTTTGCTTTACCTAGTTTAGGTATTAAATGTGATGCTACTCCAGGTAGATTAAACCAAGTATCTGCTTTATTACAAAGAGAGTCAGTATTCTATGGACAATGTTCAGAATTATGTGGTGTATTACATAGTAGTATGCCTATCGCATTAGAAGCCGTATCAATTGATAAATTCTTATCATGATTAGACGAGCAATAGAATATAAATTAGATATTAATTTATAACAATAATATATATATATTTATATATATATAGCATATTACTGCTGTGCAGATTATAAAAATAAGTAAGGTTAGATTCCTTATAATATAATATAAAATAAGGTAATTTTACCTAAAAAGATTCAAATATGAAAAATAGATTGTATATTAAAAGTATAACACGAAAAAAATGTTTATAGGAACTATTATATTAGTATTAAGCTTTTTAGGATTCGTCTTTAATAGAAGAAATATAATATTAGCATTTATATGTTTAGAAACTATGTTACTAGGTATAAATTTAATATTATTAAGAAATAGTGTATTATTTGACGATATCTCAGGAAGTTTATTTGCAATAGTGATTATAATCTTAGCTGGAGTAGAATCAGCTATAGGTTTATCATTACTAGTTAGTTATTATAGATTAAGAGGTGTTATTAATAGTTATGGAATATAAATGTTTAACGCTATATCATTAATTATAATACTACCTTGTATAAGTTGATTATTCCATTGTTCTTTGGAAGACAATTAGGTTATGTATTTGTAACAAGAATGACAAGTACATTAATAATAATTACAACTTTAATAACATATTATTATTTTAATCTATTATTAGGTAATAATAACCCAATAAATTTAGAATTATTTAATTATTTAAATATAGATTATTTAGATATTAATTATAATTTTGAAATAGATGCTTTAACTATTACAATGTTATTAGCTATAACTACTATTAGTAGTATGGTACATATCTATTCTATAGGTTATATGGAAACAGATCCTCATCAAGTAAGATTCTTCTCATTATTAAGTATGTTCACTTTCTGAATGATAATCTTAGTTACAGGTTCAAATTACTTTGTTTTATTTGTAGGTTGAGAATTTATTGGTGTAACTAGTTATTTATTAATTAGTTTCTGATTTACTAGATTACAAGCTATGAAATCTGCTTTATCTGCTGTATTAATGAATAGATTTGGTGATGCTTTCTTTGTATTAGGTTTATGTATTATAGCTTATGCTTTTGGTACATTAAATTATTCTACAATATTTGCAACAGCTTACCTAGTAAATACAGATATATTAAATTTAATTATGTTAGCATTATTTATAGCAGCTATGGCTAAAAGTGCTCAATTCGGTTTACATAACTGATTGACATTAGCTATGGAGGGTTTTAATAGGGCCCTCTTAAAATTTCACTATATACGAGAATATCCCCAATCAGTTTAAAGACAGATGAATTATTATGATCCACTCATTTAATTTAAATGCTCGGAATAATTCATAATATGGGACAATTCGTAGGCAACTATACTTATTAAAATATAATTATATTTTAATAAATAATATAGGAGCTTCAGAGACTACATGTGAAATAATATTAACTGCCCCTACCCATTTAAAAAGGTTACCCATTTATAAATGGGTTAGGGTTAAGGGGCCAAAAGTTAATATAAAGAAATAGTCCGAACAATATAGTAATATATTGAGTATATATATATATATATAATATATATATATATCAACAATTTGCCAACACCAGTATCATCATTATTACATGCAGCTACACTAGTTACAGCTGGTATATATTTATTATTAAGATCAGCTAATATATTAGAGTACACACCTACAATATTATTAATAATATTATGAATAGGTGCTTTAACTACATTAAGTGCAGGTCTTATAGCTATATGTTCAAATGATCTGAAAAGAATAATAGCATTATCAACTATGAGTCAATTGGGAATGATGACTATCGCTATAGGATTATCAGCATACAACTTAGCTTTATTCCACTTATTAGGACATGCTTTCTTCAAAGCATTACTATTTATGAGTGCTGGTTCTATTATACATAGTATTTTAAATGAAAGTCAAGATATTAGAACTTATGGTGGTTTATTAAGTTATTTACCATATACATATATATGTATTACAATAGCATCATTATCATTAATGGCTATGCCAGGTTTAACAGGATATTATACTAAAGATATTATTATAGAGTCTACTTATGGTTCATATAGTCTTTCTAACTATGTTGTTTATTGAATAGCATATCTAAGTGCTGTATTAACTTGTGTATATTCTATGAAAATATTATATTTAACATTCTATTCAAATCCTAATAATAATACTATTACATATTATAATGCACACGAGTCTAATATATATATTACATTACCTATGTTTATATTAGCTATCTTTGCTATGTTCGCAGGTTGATTACTTAAAGATATTTACCTTGGTGTAGGTACAGACTTTGTAGGTACACATGTATTACCTAATAATTTCTCATACTTTGATACAGAATTCTCAATAACTCAATTCTATAAATTATTACCTTTAATTAGTGCTATATTAATATCTATATTAATAGTAATATTAAATGAATTCTTTGCTATAGTGTTTAATTTAAATAATAAATATATTAACACTATTTATTCAATATTTAATCAAAAACTTGTATCAGATCAAATATTAAACTACTTTATTATATTTAAAGGTTTAGTAACATCTGGTAATATTGCTCATCATATCGATAGAGGTTCATTATATCAATTAGGACCAGTTGGAATTAATAGATTATTAAATAATGCTTCTTATAATGTCTTAAATTTATCTTCTAATACTAGAAGTTCATTAAGTATGAATTCAATGTTAATATTAATTACAATAGTATCATTATTATTATTAATATTAGTTATTAGTTTAAATATTATTTTAGTAATACCAGTTTTAATTGCTATCCTTTATATTTTATTTAGTACTTTGGTCTAACTTAACAATTAATATTATATTAAGTATAATTGTAATCAAATAAAAATATATATTATAATAGAATAATATATATTATAAAAACTATTAATATTATATATATATATATATTATATCCTCTGTAAATTATTTATTAATAATATTTAGGAGATATATTATATATATAAGGAATAGTTGTCATAGGTAGGACGAGCCTCTTGCTACGAGGTATTGAAAAATCTGCTGGTTCGACTCCGGCCTATTCCGTATTTATAGATATAAATAATATATATATAAGTCTCTATAGTTTAATGGTAGAACAATTGCCTTCTAAGCAATTTATCGTGGTTCGAATCCATGTGGAGACTATTTTATAAAAAGAAAATATATATTATTATATATATATTAATAATATATATATAATAGGTAAGGGTTTAATTACCTAAAATAATGTAATAAAAGGATAATATAAATCAAAATTATCAAGTAATTAAACTATGATAAGGGAAAATTAAGAATAAAAAAAAGTATGTTAGTATAAATTATCTTTAATAATGTCATTTTAAATGGCTTTAAGAAAAAAAAATAGTCTTTTAAATATGGCTAATTCATATGTATTAGATTCACCTCAACCAAGTAATTTAAATTACTTTTGAAATTTTGGATCTTTATTAGCATTATGTTTAGTTATACAATTGGCAACAGGTATAACATTAGCAATGCACTATACATCACATGCTAGTCTTGCTTTCGATTCTGTAGAGCACATCATGAGAGATGTTAATTTTGGATGATTTATTAGATATGCTCATGCAAATACAGCATCATTCTTCTTCATATGTATATATGCTCACATGGGTAGAAATATTTACTACGGTTCATATAAAACACCTAGAGTATTACCTTGATCAATAGGAGTAATAATCTTCTTATTATTAATCATAACAGCTTTCATGGGTTATGTATTAGTATTTGGTCAAATGTCTTTATGAGGTAAATTAGTTGCCTTAAATATATTATAATAATGAAAATTATAATATATAGCTTTATTAAATTGTTAATTAAAACTATAATATTAATAACACTATATTGGAAAATATTATAATATATATATATATATGTAATTAATAAAGCGATATAATTGAAAACTTGTCAAAGATATTAGTTAATATATTAAGACAGTGGGTTTATATAGTAATCCCAACAGAGTGGTTCAATTATAGATATCTGAAATGATATTTAATGTGCACTCGGAATTTATAATAGTATAAACTATTACACAAGGTTTATATATATATATATATATAAATACATGCTAATAATATAATTAACTAAATAAAATATAATTAATATTTTTATTATATTTTTTATTTGAATATTTATTTATTCTATATATTATTTTAAGATATATCTTAATAATTCATATATATATGAATTAAGTTAAATTTGGCTACAGTTATTTGTAACTTAGTTTCAGCTATACCTTGATTAGGTGAGGATATTGTACACTTCTTATGAGGAGGTTTCTCTGTAGGTAACCCTACATTACAAAGATTCTTCGCATTACATTACCTAATGCCATTCGTATTAGCTGTATTCGCATTATTACATTTAATTGCATTACACACAGCAGGTTCATCAAACCCATTAGGTATTACATCTAATGTTGATAAATTATCAATGCATCCATACTACTCATTCAAAGATTTAATCACAATATTTGTGTTCTTATTAATGTTTAGTTTATTTGTATTCTTCTCACCAGATAAATTAGGTCACCCTGATAATTATATCCCAGCAAATCCAATGGTAACACCAGCATCTATCGTTCCTGAGTGATACTTATTACCATTCTATGCTATATTAAGAGCTATACCTGATAAATTAGGAGGAGTTATAGCAATGGTAGCAGCAATATTAATCTTATTAATATTACCTATAGTAGATAGATCTATAATTAGAGGTAATGCATTTAAACCAATTTCTAAATTATTATTTGGTTTCTTCATATGTAACTTCTTATTATTAGGTGTTTTAGGACAAGTTCATATTGAGCCACCATTTATAGTATTAGGTCAAATATGTACAATATTCTATTTCTCATATTTCTTAATATTATTACCATTAGTATCAACATTAGAAAATATATTCTTCTATATAGGAAGTTTAAGAAAATAGATAATAAATAAATTAATTAATCATAAAAAATGTTAATTTTAGCAATAATTAGTCTTATCACTTTCGTGTCTATGTCTAAGTTGTCTGACAATAGAGCTATTATCAGATTAATTAATATCTATCTAATTTTAGTATTAGTGTTAGATAGTTTCTTATATCTTTTATTCTTAAATAATCAAACTTATACTGTTATGGGTGAATTATTAATATTTAATTCATTTACTTTCTATATAGATATGTTAATATATTTTATAATGATAGTAATATCAAGTTTATATGGTTATAATTTATATAATAATAACTTATATAAAACATTATTTGAGCCTAAAAAAGAATTAATAATATTATTTTTAATAAATATATTAGGTGCTTTATTAATTGTACATTCTAATGATTTTATTACATTATTTGTAGCTATCGAATTACAAAGTTATTCTATTTATTTAATTACAGCTATATATAATAGCTCATATAAAGCTTCTAAAGCTTCAATGTTATATTTCTTTATGGGAGGTATATTATCAATATTAATAGCTTATTCTATTAATACATTCTATAGCGTATTAAATTCTTATACTTTACATTCATTAGATAGTCTTATAATTAATACATTAGATTTAAATTTAATTTTAATAGCTTTATCTTTAGGTCTATTATTCAAAATAGGTATAGCACCTTTACATAAATGATTAATTTCTATTTATGAAAACACACCTATATTAATTACAGTATATATTAGTTTAATACCTAAAATAAGTATATTATCATACTTAATATTATCAAATATATCAATAAATTCATTAGTTATCTCTATATTAGCTATCTTAACTTTATTAGTTGGTTCTATTGGAGGTTTACTACAAATAAAAATTAAAAGATTATTAGCATTTAGTGGTTTAACTAATGCGGGTTATATGATGTTATTATTATTATTAAATAATAATGAATTCTCATATCTATATTATATGACACAATATAGTATATCTCATTTAGCTATCTTTATGATAATCATCTTTAGTATATATTATATTAATTATATTAATAATCAATATAATCCTATTATTTATGTAAATCAATTAAAAGGTTTAATACATGATAATGCTTATTTAGTATTATCAATGGCTATTGTAGTATTCTCATTTATAGGAATACCACCATTATTAGGATTCTTTGGTAAATTAAATATATTAATGTCAATTTTAAATAATGGATATTACTTTATATCAATAGTATTAATAGTTGCTAGTTTAATATCTGCATTATATTATCTATACTTATTAAATGTAAGTATACAAGATAAAAATAATATATTAATAAATTCAAATGAAACAGTATCATCAGTTTTAAGTTATACTTTAAGTTCATTAATTATTTTAATAACATTTGGATTTATATATAATTCATTAATTATAGATATATTTAATGTCTATTTTAATTAAATAAATAAAAAAAAAATGAATACATTTATCATCTTTATTATTTTAATTCCTATTGTAGGTTTTGCTTTATTAGCCGTAAATATATTATTAGCAGTATATAAACCATATAATGAAAAATTAGGAGCATTTGAGTGTGGTTTAACAAGTTTCAACCAAACTAGATTAGCATTCAATGCAGCTTTCATTTTAGTAGCAATATTATTCCTACCTTTTGATTTAGAAATATCAACATTATTACCTTATGTAATGTCAATTTATTTAGTATCTAATTATGGATTCACTATAGTTTTATTATTCTTATTAATATTAATTATAGGTTTCGTATATGAAATTAATACTAATGCATTAAAAATTAACAAACATAATAAACCAAATACAGATTCTTTAATCTATAAATTATAATTATAAATTATAATAATATATATATATAATATATATATATATAGACTCTTATATCTTTTATATTTTATATAATGTATATTTTTTTATTAGAATATATTAGGTAGGTTATTATAAGTTCGAATCTTATAGAGAGTAAAAAAAATGACAAGTAGAGATTAATTGTAATCA